>JAQPZY010000719.1:0-22500 GCA_029931535.1 Margaritifera margaritifera
CAATCACTTCTTTGATTGGTTACAAACGCTGTGAAAATAACAAAATTATGCCGTCCCCCTCCACACACACACACACACACACACACACTTTCGTACGTCTATGATGTGTTAGAAGGCCTCAGGCATGGAATTCATACAGTTCTTACTACTCATAATCATTAGATTTTCATTTTTTTAAATATTCCTACTCAAGCTAAATCTTTGAAAATGTTTACAAGCATTTCACACAATGATATTGAATTTCGAGGATTCTAGCTTTTTTTTACTCCCTCTCTTTTAATATTGCGTTTTAATATTCTAAGGCTAGAAACATGTTTTAATTTCTCTTTTTTAAACCCTTCAATATCACACACCAATCGGAACACGTTCGGGCATTTCTGCCAATGAACGACAGAAAAACATTGAATGTTCCGATTGCATCCTTTTCATTAATGACATGTGTTGTAGGCGTAAAACCCTGTTAGTCAGTGACTGTGACACTAATGAAAATTAATCGTGTGTTTACAAGAAAACATTTTAGATGGATATAGTTAGTGCCGAAAATTTGAAAAATGTTCTCCAATTATTCAGCATCCAAAATTGTATTTAAAAAATATCAACGATTTTCTCTTGCATAAGGGTTCATATCCAAGGCAACGTACATTTGAAAGGACAATTAGATGTATTCACGAAGTTAATACATGTCAGCGAGTTGAATAACTAGAATTATATGACACACAATTTACCAGAAAGTACAGATGACTCCGTACACCTAGTCTCGTGTAAGCAGAATCTCGCGTAACTCCGAGATTTACGTCGCATGGAAATCTAGTAAACGCCTACTTCTGTTAAAGTTGACTAAGTCTGGAGATAAGGTATAGTGCTTGGGTTTTGAACGAATCTAGATCAAATACAGTAACGAATCTAGATCAAATACAGTAACGAATCTAGATCAAATACAGTAACGAATCTAGATCAAATACAGTAACGAATCTAGATCAAATACAGTAATGAATACGTTGATCAAATACAAGTAACGAATACGTTGATCAAATACAGTAACGAATACGTTGATCAAATACAGTAACGAATACGTTGCGCTATAGTCTTGTTCAACTATCTAGAATTCTAATCAATACAGTAACCAATACGTTATGCTGTAGTCTCTTTTAACAGGTTTAACAGAAGATGTACACTTGAGAAGATGACAGGAACTTATTACGTTAAAAATTTAATAATCTCTGTCTCTCTCTCTCTCTCTCTCTCTCTCTCTCTCTCTCTCTCTCTCTCTCTCTCTCTCATACACTATATATATATATATATATATATATATATATATATATATATATATATATATATATATTTGCAATTTCCACGCAAATCCTATTTGACGACACAATCTTACACGATTGCCAAAATTGCTATCCTTCAGCTTGAACGACTGGTTTCTTATGACTTCACTACTTCATATCTACATGTATTTCCTTTATTGACCACTCTACAGTTGGAATTATTAGAGTGAAGTCATTTACTCTAGTTTGTATATGGTACCAACCTTGCCTGAGCTACCATTATTTATAAAAGAACACACAAAAAAACAATTATGGTATCTACCCTGACCACCACCACCACCACCACCACGTGTTATAACGAACCGTACCCTACCAGGAGAGGTATCATTGTGTCTTACATTACGTTTTGCACAAGAAATGTACCCTAATTTATTTTATTGAGTGCACAAATTCATACATTCCCCAACATAGAGCGCAAATCCCTCCACGATAAATACTGAGTACTTCCTATTCATAAAGCAGGCTGTTATTTACAGCCCATAACCGTATAGCAATTGTAGGGAAGCACGTTTAAAGAACTTAATTTATAAAGCATATTTAGCTGAAAGATCACTTTTGCTTTTGTTGGCATCATCAGAATAGCGACATTTCCTTTGATAAAAGCGTGAAAATTGTACATGTCGCTAACTAATTTTAGGCAGCAAATTCTATTAAGCTCTGAAATGTACATCGATAATTTTCAAGCTTTTAATTCATTAACGGTAAAGCATGTTATTCAACAACGTGATAGAAAAAGTTGACCTCGGGATGTGAGTGAAAACCTTCTGAGACAATTAATACATGTTAAAACAGATACTGCACTAATATGAACTCTATACTATATTGTAACATTACTTTTAAATCAATAAAAAAAATTATATAAAAGTAAGCCTAGAAAACTGTCAATGATTATGATACAATTAATGGATTATTATGTGAAAAGATGTCTCAACCATGGCTGTTTACATTTAATCAGCTTTGTATTTGAACAAGCAAAAGTGACGAACATAAAAGTGTAATTTTTAAACTGAAGTCGCTAAAAGCTCTAAATTGAGTTCTTTGACTGTTATTTTACGAGCTCTTTTCTGAATTATCGATAATTATTATGCCCTAATGACTCTCAAAATACAGATTTGAATCATCACCGTACGTATAAATGCTTGTATCTATTTTTAAATATACATAAAGTCTATTGATTAACTCTGGCATTCCAGAACTTAAAGGCCCGCCCTTACTTTCACTATATGAGACATATCCATTTCATCACGCACTCGACTTAAATTTGATCCACCCGAAGCAATTTTGTGGAATAAAATCTGCAGAAAAATTTCAGTTGCTTGGGATGAACATCCTTTGCATTACAATGTTCCTTAAACTTTAGATCTTAAATAGCGTACATTGACAGCACTGAATGTAATTAAAACCATGGCAAAAGATAATTTAAACGTAGTTCGAATATACTCTATATATCTTCCTTTTTATCAGTCGTCTATCCACTTGTACATGTGTATTTCTGTTTGGCTGAAAAAAAAACGGAAGAAATAATGATAGAAAGACAGCGATAATTCCCGAGATCAACAAATCTTGTGCCTTGAGCCAAGATGCTACCAAGATGATGAGTCTAGGATCATATATGTGAAATTGATGTAATCCAGTCACTGGTTCTATAGTTTTTGGAAACAATAATTTGTACAAGGGAAAATAATTATTAATGAATCGTGAAAAGGAAAACGAGAAGTCTCTAAAGAAACAGATTCATATCAAAGTGCTTACTTTGGGCTACTGAATGTACGGCCACCATGTTATATTTCCACTAAGCAACCATCTGATTTTAGGACCCTGAACACAGTGACAAAACCAGCAGTCAGAATAATACCCTATGGACTAAAGCAATATCGTGGGGTAAATATTCATAGCTTTAACACAAGGTCAGAGCCTCTTTCATGTAGTTGAAAACATTCGGCTTACCTGGACATTATCCACAGTTATGTTAAGAAACAAATCGTGTTCAGTTATGCCCGGCCAATCTTGTTTTAGAAAAAGCTCAGAAAATAGAGAAAAAGGTTACTATAAAGCTATTCATGATACAATTTGTTTGAAGCACAAAACAAAAGCGTTTACTTATTTTTTTTTTAAATTGTCATTAAAGTTACAGGAGCTATAAGGACAAATACTGAGTAAATCACCTTTTCAAATGAAAGAATATCGACTTATGATTTTCGCTGACTACTGCGTCACATTTCTTATGATCCTGACACCGCTATGACATTAGATTACAAAATAAGCCGGTTACCAGGCAGACAACTTCTGATTGGTTTATAAAGAGATGAGATCAGTGACACAAATTATGGATATTCTGATGAAATATGAACTTAACATAATTTACATTTACATCAAATAGGGGGAGGGGATCATCAGATACATTCATTAAACCAGTCAGGCTGATAAACACAAAGTTACCTATTATCCCTATCAAGACCACCAGTCTGCAATTAATATATCGCCGTATGACACTCAATCGTAACGTGATGTTTCCTCAGGAACGCCAACCAATAATATCGCTGTCAAAGGAGTGAGCATCACTTGATTGACATGCGCACTGGCTCAGCTTGCCGGACTCTCAGTCGTAATGTCCTTTACCTATCTGACTACAACTGTATATCACATAAAAATTCAAAGCGTTTTAACATACAAATTTTCAACCATTTTTCATGAAAGTTTCAGTCTAAAATACTTTGAATTTATATGATGTGAACTGCTAATGAAATAGTCTTGGTAATCTCCGCTCTGGCGATATGTCAGTTTTAGAGTGGGGAGGGGAGCTTTTTTTTTTTTAAAAAAAATTGTATTGTAAGAACCGTGAGAAATTAAAACACTGACAGGGGAATAAGACGTCATCACATGCAACCTATGAAATTGTTACACGTCTTCTTATGTAAATGGAAAATCTCAAGACATTTGGTTATACAGCGAAGATTGTTTTTTTTTAAAATGTATGAAGTTAATCAACTATGGGTGACAGTTTAGAATGTTTGACTGCTATAGTATTGCACGTTACTAGGATACCAATTCTGACCATGCGTGCCTTCAAAGATGTCTTACATTTTCTATCTT
Source organism: Margaritifera margaritifera (assembly GCA_029931535.1). Lineage (NCBI taxonomy): Eukaryota > Metazoa > Mollusca > Bivalvia > Unionida > Margaritiferidae > Margaritifera > Margaritifera margaritifera. The sequence goes on from JAQPZY010000719.1 coordinate 4,425, forward strand.
TTCTTTTGTTCCGAGATGGACGATCTTAAATCCACTACTTTTAAAGAAAGTGGTTTCAGATATATAAACAGTATACATCATTTTGTGTAACCAAAATGGTTAAATTTAAAAAAGGTAGGAATACTTTAAAGAGCAATGACCACCTTTGCCCCCCCCCCCCAAATTAAATCTTTCAGGATACGTGATACATGTATATTCATTTGGAACAGCCATTTCTGTTTATTCCGTTAAAACCTCGTCCCATTTCTTTTTTTTCTTTTTCCGTCAACCACAGTGTAACATTGAGCGTGGCTAAAAGGATTGAGTAATCAAATAGATGTAAAGTCTTTGCCAGAAGCATATATAAGTATCTCGTCGATGTATTTAAGCGTGCAACATGCGTTTGTACCGTCCAAATATGTCCCTTTTCATCTCCAAAGACAATTTTAATTTTTTTTTACAAAATTGTTTTTACAAATACAATATAATTGTTTTAACTCCTTTATCGTAGTTACTCTGTTTAACATCTGACATATTTCGTCTTCCATAGTAATTTGTGTGCGATATTTGAATTCTCTGCCTTAATTGTAGTGCCTCATCTGGCATGGTCACGTGATTGTACGGAATGAGGCAAGGATGTTTCTAATAATGTACATATTGTAAAAAGGTAAGGAGCTTTTTGTCATATACTAGAAGTCTTTTTTGATACATTTTTTGGAGTATATATGTCATGTAAATATTCCTCATAACTATAACCAAATGGGAAAAGCATGTTTCGATTAAAATAGCCTTTTACATGTAATTCGAAACAAAATTAATGTACAATAAATCAGCTCATATGTCTTTGTCAATTCAAAATGTTTTACTTTACTTGTATTCGCCTTATATTAAACTCATTGCAACAGTGTGTGTGTGTGTGTGTGTGTGTGTGTGTGTGTGTGTGCTTAATTTGTTTTCTTGCTTCGCAGCAATGACATTGACTTATTTGACTGATTCTTTACACTACCTTGGAAAAACGCAAACCGCGGTCCGGATAACAAGGGGGGAGGGGGAGGGGGAGGGTTGGGATATGCAAGGAGTTAATCGACCCCTCCCCCACTCTTAAAAAAAAAATCAAACCCAAATAATGGTCACGTAATGGTGCTCTTCCTTATCCAGCATGGAGATGATTTACACAAAAAACGTATAAAGAATGTGAATGTGTTCGTTTAATTCGTAAGTTATCCATTATTCCACTGAACCGTTGACACATGTCCTACTTTCATTTTATTTCACATAAAATTTAAATACTGCCTGATGAGGAACTGAACACTAAATGACATATTTTGATTCTCATCCGATAAATCGGAATGGCGTATTCGAATTCTCAAGCGGCGTGACTTTTAACAGCACAGATAAATTGGTTGATATGGTTCCATTTGCAAGATGAGAAAAGCCAATAGGTCATATCGGCGCCGCGGTATAACCAGTATAATATTACAGCAGTTGTCCAAACAAAACAAAGAGAGCAAGCAAAACAATGAGAACCTTTGATATTACGATTTTAAAATACAAAATATATTACTATTTATTAATGTTCTCAAATCACGGCTTTGGGCTGTAACACCTTCTATTTTTCCAGTTTATTGTTCATGTCTACAACCTGACAACCAATAACATTTCGGTATAGACTTTCGCTATATTGAAAACAAATTGAAATTACTCTCACAATTCACATTCTGGCTCCGTTTTTCACGGCAATAAATGTTAACGGCTGATTTATTGACCCGATAAGATAAGAGTGGTTGATAATTACGACATTACTTTTGAATTTTGAAATGCGTTGCTCTGATAGGCTGCAAAAGGTATGATTTTCATTTTAGTGACAGACTTGTTTACGTCGACTGAGTGCCCTGAAGAATCCAGTACGGTTCAATTTCCTCTTGGGACATTACTGATATATATGGTGATGAGGTTGGTATAATAATAACAGTTAAGCATGCGATAATTATTTACAGAATAGTATTGTAAGATAGTTGTGATTCATCAAAGAGAGCATTTGTACCGCGACCAGACGTTACCACGCTGGGAAGATGATAACGCACGGTGAAAAGATTTATCACGCCGGGTTAAATGGCGAATTACACCAGGTGTAATAAATAAAAATATTTTTTTTTTAAAGCAGAAACTTTGAAAGGTAAGATTTTGTGGGGTTTTATGGATTTATTAGAGCTCTATGGCAGAAAACAAATATGCTATGCAACACTAGAATTCTTCAGGATTTTAATCATGTACAATTATTTTCCGTGGCTTAACTGGCATTATTTAACACTTAATGAAAGACCTGATATCTTTTATGCTTTTTTCCCAATGTAATGCCATCAGTGAATTAAAATGATTATGTACTGATTTATCAAGTTAACCCTGAAACTTCTGAAACAAATGTATGTAAAAATGCGACCACTTTGTGTCTGCAGTTAAAAAAAATTTCTTTATCAATTATTCAAAACCGAAGCTGGACTGACGATCAATATCCGGTGGAGACCAATATTTATTTGCTTGATAAGAAATGTTGTATAGAAAAAAGAGGATGCGGGATGTTCACGTCAATGATTGTCATATCTTTAACGAAAGAATGCATATTCATGTTAGAAAACAAAACTGGATTATTTTTTTTTAAATTATTATTTTTGTTTATTTTAGATACACAAATCTTACACCTAAGCATTTATCTCTCGAGTTAGCATTGTGATTACTGAACTGCAAAACCATACTACGTTATGTATACTTCCTTGTCCCGTGTTCCAACACAAAGTGACAATTTTGTCATAAATCCATGTAATATATGGGTCCGAAACTGAAATTAAAATATACAACTGACCTGAATGTTTCTTACACCATAACACAAATACCCGCAGATGCATGTATACGCAGACACAATCCTTGTTTTTCAAAATAACTTAAAGCAGTTGTTTTCTTATTTTAAAAGGAGACACGATAGCTCAGAGTTGTGCAAGGGAACGGTCGCGGGTTCTTACCCTGATCAGCCCGGGTTGGCTTCTGTTGACTGTCTTTGCGCAAAGCTCTTTGCTCGCCTTTTGCCTCGGTACGACTTAACCTTAGCTTTTTGTGTGTCAGTAAGCCCGCCTCCCCCTCACCCTCCCCCCCCAAAAAAAACAATTACTTATTCAATTACTGTCCAGTGCAAGCCTTTGAAAGCTTCTTTTTTTTTTACATACAATCATCAATATTACACAGACAATGGAGAACAGAGTGCGCAAAATTGAGAGTGCACCAAACTACTAAATAATCTTCACAAAATACTTTAAAAACCTACATTATTATCCTCCAAGCATAACTTCATTACCTTCGATAGGTTTGATTCCTAAAGTACTATTAGTATATGCATCGTGAAACACGGTTTCTTTTCATCGATTCTAATCCGCCGGTAAAAATACTGTGGTTTTAGTGATTTTTATCCTCTAAAACGTTTTCCTTCTTAAATGATGTCGCGTCTTAATGTTTGCTTTCGGCACCTCATTTTTACCAGTGTGTTATTATAATAACCGAACCTATCTTCATCATCATAAATAGATTAGAATAACGTTTCCAACATGTGATACTTTAGATTTCTGTCAATTTCTCAATTAAAATCCATTTTTAACTGACAAAAATTATTGTACAATGTCAGTGTTAACTTGAGACATGAATACATAGACAATGTAATTGACTAATAACATTAAATAGAGAGAAACGCATGAAAAGATATCAGATCTTGTTTACCTTTGGACTGGAAAGGGCTCTCGCTGTAATAGTGTTCAAAAATGTTTTTACAACAACAAAAAATAAGCGACGGAAATATTGTATATGATTGAAATCCTGAAGAATTATAGTGTTCCGTTGCACATTTGAGTTGAGAAAAAAAGCTCTAATAAATTCCATCAAAGCAAAAAATTATTTTCTTTCGAAGTTGCCATTTGTTTTTTCGTGTTTTTGTTGTTTTGTTTTGTTTTGTTTTTCCCCACCGGGCGTAATTCTATCTTTTCACTGAGCTATGATCTGGTCGCTGTCCAGCAGAGCAATTTGTTTGATACAAATTCTTATCAGCGCGTAAAATTGTGTTACACTAAATTAAATTTTTAATGGGTTACATCTTGGACCATAGGTCATACAAGGTTTAGTTCCGAGTTGTATTCAGGTGGCATTCTTAATGACAGCAATACGGGGTTGCTTGAATCAAAGACTCTCAAGGGAAGAAATCAAGTCCATTAAGCAGTGGACTTATGCCCTTTCAAAATTAATGTACATTTATTTGCAAAATCATTCCAATAAAGTCTTTGACCTAATACAGTACATGTCAATTATTGGAACAGCAGCAACAAGAGGGTCAGATTTGGGTGGAGAACTTACGATGAGGCCTTAACATTGCAATCATGGTGAAAAAATAAACACCAACTGTTGGTTACGCAATATGATTTTATCATTGATTATAACCCCAGGGAGAGTGCAACAACCTCAGTTCATGGGAAGTTCAAATTCACGCCCATCAAAAGATTTTAATAAGGGTTATTGTGGCTGGCGTCGTTGCAAATTCAAGCATTCTTGCGAGGTGTGAGGTAGTTCGCAACATAGTATGTTCCGGTGCCAAGCGATGTACAGGGCAGTCAGGTATCACGTGATTCATTACGTGGTAAGGAAAGTGGTAGTATCCAGTTTCCACGGGACGGAAGATGGTTCTCAAGAACAACAAACCAGGCCTCAGAGTCAACAGGAAGAAAAATGAATGTGTATAATCTTCGTAGAACTCCCATCAGTGTATCGAATTGTTACTCAGATCAAAATTAACAAGGTCTTCGGTTTGATTTCCATTGTATTAGAATGGTTCGACCTTACCAACAGAAACAAAACAAAAAACAAATCTAAAATAAGTTGAAGCAAATAAACAAATAGTTGCTAATAAAATTGATAAAGAAGTACAAAGGGGTAGAATATCAAGATATTTTAATACACGATCAATTTCCACGTTACGGGTATCATCTCGTGGTCGAGTCTCCCCCCCCCCCCCAAGCCCCAGGAGAATAAATGTTTATTCATCATTTGGCGTATCCTGTTGGTTATTAGGTAAACGATGCTATTGACCATACTCTGTGTTCAATTCAGTATACAAGTTTCCATGATGCTATTGACCATACTCTCTGTTCAATTCAGCATACGAGTTTCCATGATGCCATTGACCATATGTTCAATTCAGTATACAAGTTTCCATGATGCTATTGACCATATGTTCAATTCAGTACGCAAGTTTCCATGATGCTATTGACCATATGTTCAATTCAGTATACAAGTTTCCATGATGCCATTGACCATATATTCAATTCAGTATACAAGTCTCCATGATGCCATTGACCATATGTTCAATTCAGTATACAAGTTTCCATGATGCTATTGACCATATGTTCAATTCAGTATACACGTTTCCATGAAGCCGTGCAAATCGTCCATGACATGGGTAAGGGTTGTATTTGTTCGTGTCGACACTTCCTGATCTGCAGCAGTAAGAAAACTAGCAAGCCTATGAGGTGCTCGCCCCACCCACCCCGGGTTCGAACGTCATAATGGTTTTATATCTGTATGTAGACACCCCACCCCCACCCCGATCTGCATTGTGGATATTATTTTAAAAAGATCAAATATAATTTTGAAGAAACATAACACGAAATAGTAATCTGTAATTGTACAAGTGTTGTCTTCTAGGTAAATCCGATATCAAATTAGATTTATTGCCAGTTGGGCTTATAGATTTTGATCGACCTGGCTTCAAATGTCAAGGATAATACTATTATGACAAGTGTTTGCCGATGAGATGCTTAATTAGCTGGGCCATATTTGGTGACAAGTGTTTGCCGATAGGATGCTCAATTAACAGTGCTATATTGGAGGAATTTCCAACCTTTTTTGGAAATAAATGAGGCTTAGAAAGTATATTCGTGGTAATATGAAGAATTATTTAGATGATTTTCCTTTCTACAGGCAGAAAAGTTACTGATCAATGCAGGCTAAAAATGCAAACATGTTTTGATCCCCTTGCAAACCTGGGATTTGCATATGACAAAACTGTATGGTTTACTACTGTCATTAGTTTTCTTGGGTTTTGAACTTGATTCTGTTGTGATGGTAGTAACAGTACCTTTGGAGAAACTGAAGTAAATGATGCGAGAAAAAAAAATCAGTGAGATGCTCAATAAAGAAAATATCACACTGAAAGATCTGTAATCCTTGATATGCATGCTGATTTTTGCTTGTAAACAGTTAGTATGGGCCGCACATTTTGTAGGAGGTTGATCAATGCTACAAACGATTTAATACAGCCTTACTACAATTTGCTGGTAAACAATTGAATGGTCCATGATTTTGAAAACCTGGTCGATGTTCTTTCATAGTTTCAATCGCTTATCCATTTTCATGATAGATATTGGGTTTCATATGAACACTTTAACTTGTTTACAGACAGTGTAGCTAGTGTAGGCAGGGGTTTCAATGCCTCCTATAATGGGTATCAGAAGCTTAACCTGATCAATGGAACAAAGAAGGTTACTGAAGACATTACAGTTCTTGTATGTCTGTACAATTTGGGAACGGAGTTGGCAAATGAGAAAACTATTTTCCACTGTGATAATTTGGCTGTTGTTCCTATTTTGAATATTATGACCTAAAAATCAGACAGAATCATTGTTTTGATCAGAGTCTTCAATTTAAAAGGCTTACAACGTAATATTGTGACGAAGACTAGGTATATATGATGTGCTAAAATATTTTGTATCATACAGCATGACACGTTTCGGTTCATCAATTTTCGTCGACTGACAACTCAACCATAACCCACACCAGAAGCTATGCCATGCCATTTGTGGAGAATATTCGAGATGGAGCCCAGCAACTTCGAAATGCGAGTGTTTCTATTAATACAAGAACAATGGATGCAATTGTCCGTTTTATGAATAGTGCATTGTTCCTGAAGTGATTTGGCTTTTTAAGTGATTGGGTTCATATCTAACTGCTTTAGATAAAGTTATGATGATAGCTCGATTGCAACGTACCTATATGAATTGAGCTTCACGCGCTTACAAATGAGTTGGGGGTGTTAGAGCATGCTTACAAATGAGTTGGTGTGTTAGAGCATGCTTACAAATGAGTTGGGGGTGTTAGAGCATGCTTACAAATGAGTTGGTGTGTTAGAGCGCGAATTACAGACGATAATTATACTGGTCAAAATTTGCAATACTCTTAAGTCAATTTGTAATAACGATTACGAGGCAACTTTGTTTCAGGCAGCTTTTTGCTTGGCCTTCTTTTGCTTGTTTCGAGTTGGGGAGTTCGTCTATACAAACTAAAATCAAGCAGACAATGCTTCAAACTTGGATGATGTAGTATTCAACAAAAAGTACATAATGGATTGGATTAGAAAAACTAATGTACGTATACATGTATATAAAGAAGAGATCTGATCTTCTTCACGGCAATGCTTTTTTTTTTTTTTTTTTTGTCATGCTAATGCAGCACCAGTAACTAGGTATCAATTTGCTGCAGTATTTTCAAGAACAACAAGCCAGTTAGGTCTACATTCCAGTCAATTCAAAAGGCATTCGTTCATAATAGGTAGGGTAACTGAATTGTCAATGCAAGGTGTGCTAGACGATGTAATTAGGAAGTCAGGCAGATGGCAATCAAATGCCTACGATACATATATCGGAATTGATTGGGTTTTACATACTTAAGAGTTTACTTATTTTGTAAAAAAAAAAAAATTATTTTGTAAAAAAAAAAAACTTTAAATAACTTTGGTTCAAGTGCATTTTTGATAGATTTTGCTTATTTGATCATCTGTCTTCTACTGGGCGCAGAAATGAGTCCAGGAACGTAGAAGGCCAAATGTAAGCTCAAACAGTGACGTATTCGTTAGATAGATAGGGAATAGCGGGATGTGATGGAAGATCTGCTCCCTGCATTACGAGTTTAAGTGTCGCACCATAGACCTCCTAGTATGTTGTTGATTCATGGTGGTTGTAATGACTTGGTGAGGCTGAATGGATATCACATTTGTATTCTTAAGCCAAGGGATATGTCATGTATTGCTAAGAAGAAAAGGGATATGTCATGTATTGCTAAGCTATTACTTAGGTTTTTGATTTTCTTGTCTCGTGCTTTGCCAAGGTTGCATTGGCAAGGGGCTGAAAAATCATAGGCAGAGGCAGTTGAACCAAAAGCTCTGCCGTGTTAACAAGAATGATGGAAATTGTGGAAGAGTTATTACTGGTTTCGTCAACGGCAGATATATTACAATAACTTTACTAAAGATACACCAGGTATGTTTCGTGAAGATGTGACACCAATTATCTGATATTGGAAATGATCTTCAAATAAACAGCATTAGTACGTAGTTTCTTCCTGCATAGATGATTTTGCTATCAAAAGTTTAATATTAATTTCTCTAATGATTTGGTATGTTGAAAAAGGAGTCGTTTAGAATTGGGGAAATTCTGGATATTGGAAATGATCTTTTTCTTAATACTTTATAAGATGGAGTAGAAACATTCTTGAAGAAGCCAGATGTACGTTTTATCAAATAAACGGGATTAGTATGTAGTTTCAACCTGCATAGACGATTTTACATGCAATTAATTGCTTTAATGGTCTGGTATTTTGAAAAGGGACTTGCTCAGAATGGGGGCATTTTTGGATAGTGTTCCAAAATTTTGGGTTGCAGAATTCTGGCGATCAAAAATTTAAGTTTCAAGCAATTGCTGATTGCAGCCTTGGATGTGCCTCTTATTGTATAACCCAGGCATGCTCGTTATGGTCGGTGGTACTTGATCTTTGATTGTAAACGGCTACATGTGGATGAAAATATGGATGATGAATAGTGTCTGTTTGGCTGTGGCTGTTCGTATTCAACCCAGGCAGGTGGAAATGTGTATTAGGCCTCTGATGATCCCATTAATATTTAAAATAGTTGCATTAAGTTTCAATGGATGATCTGGATTTTGAGCAAGATGCGCAACCCTTATGGGTCTGTGTTTATCCTCAATATTTACATGTGTTTAAGACTAACATGTTTATCAGGAATATCTTTGTGGTGTGCAGTCATCCGTGTAAGTCTCAGAGGAATTATTAAGTATTTGTTATTATTTGTAATTTGTACTAAGAGGAATATATTAGTCTAAATTAACCCCTTGGATTCTGTCCACGTGTAGGATATGAATCTCTATCAGGATGTGTGTAGCTTTAGAAACATTTTGATGATACATTATTAACGATAAGATTTTAGCTTACAACGCCAATGCGAACAAATGCATTTTAAGTGCATCTGAAATTAATTTAAAATGAATTTTTGGGGTGCAGAAATGTTACAGGGTCGTAAATACGTCTGGACCGTCAAAACTGAAACAAAGTGTGTCCATACTTATCATGCGACAGATCTGAATGTATTGAGAAAAAAGTTGTCGGTTGCAAGTATTAAGTCTTTTTAGTAAAGAATATATAAGTGCGCATGTATGTTTGTATATGTGTGTGTGTGTGTGTGTGAGAGAGAGAGAGAGAGAGAGAGAGAGCAAAATGAAATAGATCATACAGGTCATGATGTACATTAAAAGGCATTATCCATATAATTTTTCTGCTTCATTTACATTATATATAATGCATATGCACACAATCGTTTTGATACTGCTTGATTCGTTTTAATTACGTAAACGCACACAAACAAATTGGAAATGTAATCAATCGTCTTTCAGTTATAATATTGACCGTAGATATAACTACCGGTCACGTTCCCATGAAACTTTGTATTCTATACATTTGCAGACTGTAGACGATAAAACACATGATTGTAATAAAAAGATGTGCATGAAACCACGAGATGATAAAGGATACACGTGAAGATTGCAGTTACAATCGAACAGTCAACGATGAGAAAATAAACAATAAACGATGAAGTTCTAGGTTAAACGCAAACGCTAAAGAAATGCAGGAGCGGTAAATGATGAGATAATAACAGATAAACGATCAGATTTTAGCTTAAGACGCAAATGCAAAAGAAATTATTTTTTGTTTTTGTTGGTCTTAACGACACTTTTAACACACTATTGGCTATATCATGTCCAGGAAATGGGAGTTAAGTGTCTTTCCCAAGGACAAACCTAAGCAGCAAAACCGGGCTGCCCAATCAACTAGGCGCACATCCACCCAAAAAAGGACAGAACTTAGTCGTTAATATAGGCATTCATTCGTTGCAAACACGCCTGTTAGGCGACCCACTTAATAACTCCCCTCTATTCATAGTCACTCCGGATTTCTCAAGGTATTTATTGCAAGTAACAAATCTACACCAAACAGAGCGGAAAGTGCTATCCCTGGATCCTACAGAAGGATGCTTGACAATATGAAGTGAATTTACATGGAGAAAGAGTATTGTCATAGAGGGGCGCGTTTTAGCTTTTGGACTAAACTAGCCTGTTATAAACGAGATTTCATGACTAAAAATATGCTCCTCTTTACGCGTGAAAACAGCTTTAGTCAAATCAGGCAGGAAGAAATATTTCATAAATTTATTTAGCATTTTGACTTTTTTATTTCGCTCTGCTTATCTCTAGGGACGTTCATTATCCACCATCTTGCCACGTTTTTATAAACAATGGTAAAGCCCCTTTACACTTTGCTTGTAACAGTCACGTCACGTGATCTCAACCAGGCCCTCAAAACGGCCAACCAAGTATCAAAGTAAAACATGTTAATGGTCAGGACATCGCTACATAATTGGTTAGAATTTGTATCCTACTGGGAATAGAACTCGGGTCCGCGAGTTACGGCAGTCATCGTCTTGCACATGCGCACCAAAATCCACACCCTCTAGACAAAAAAAGGATGTAATCTACTCTTGAATACAGACACACACATACACACACACACATATATATATATATATATATATATATATATATATATATATATATATATGTGTGTGTGTGTGTGTGTGTATGTATGAATAACCACAAGAGTCACATTCGCAACAAAATCAACGCGAAACTCGCCAACCACTACAACTCGACGGGACATTCAGTCGAGTCCCTCGCGATGCTACCGATTGATTCTAACCTGGGGTGGACCAATCTAAAACGCACACGTAAGGAACGATACTGGATACTTCAATTGAAAACTCATGGGGAGTTCTTATCAAAACTTCAGCCAGGCATCAGTTTATCAGAAGTACGCAATTTTTGCGATAATATTTACCCAAGTAAATATTCCGTAACTCTTTACAGGTATTGTTATTATTATTATTATTATTATTATTATTATTATTATTATTATTATTGCTATTATTTTCATTATTATTATTATTATTATTATTATTATTTGAACTCTTGTCCATTATCCCGCTATACCATGCTCTTGACATACTTCCTTAGTACCTCCTTGCATAATTTTACCTGGATATAATTTCTTTTGCACATTTTGATGATGGCGTTGATTTGTCAACGCGCATGGTGTCAGTCCTTTGTTCCCAGCCTGGAATTAGGTCAATACACGCTGGTCCTCTGCGTGATACGCACGATAAACACTTCTTAAATTTTTTTACACAACTTTGTTGGGCTGATGGCAGCATAGCTGATATGTTGTTTACCCGTTTTAGACCGTTTTTAATTTTGTCTTCTTTCTTTTATCTATTGTTTATCCTTTGTTTGTTTATTTTCCCGTCATTTAAACATGTAGGAGTCAATAATTCGTCTTGGCTTTTGTGTTTAATGTTTGTTTTGTGAATGTAGATTGTTTCTTCCCGAGACGAAGAGCTATTTTAGCTCGAAACGTTGGGAACTGTTTTGCATTTGCGCCGTTATCATTTTTTTTTTGGTGTCATTATATATATATATATATATATATATATATATATATATATATATATATATATATATATATATATATATATATATATATATATATATTTATATATACACACACAAATTGATAACGGCGCAAATTCAAAACGGTTTTCCAACTTTTCGAGCTAAACAAGCTCTTCGTCAGGGGAATAAACAGCTTACATATGCAAAACAAACACTAAGCCAAAATCTAAGAAACATTCTGAACTCCTGCATGTTAGAATCACTAGGGGTTATTTACAACAAGAAATATAAAAACAAAAAGTTGTGTAACAATAATAAACGAGCGGGTTATTGGGTTTATCACATAGAGAATCAGCATGTTTTGACCTAATTTCAGGTTGTGAACAAAGGCCGAAAAACCAACGCCATCTACAAGATTTACTAAAGAAATTATATTCCGATAGAGTTCTGCATGGGGGTTATAAAGGAAAGATGTCAAGAGAATTGTGTAGCGGAATAATGAACAAGAACTATAATAATAATAATAATAATAATAATAATAATAATAATAATAATAATAATAATAATAATGACGATAAAATAATAAAAATAATAAATGTAATTACTTGGGTAAATAATATCGCAAAAATTCCGTACGGGTGAAAAACCGGTTGTAATTTTGATAAGACTGCAACGGGAAGGTTAGATTTATTTTTCTCATTTAGACCGAACTCACCATGAGTTTTCAATTGAATGTTTCAAGTATCGTTCCTTACGTATACGTTCTATGTCGGTCCAACCCAGGTTGTATTCAATCGGTATAGCATTTCGAGGGACTCGACTGAATGTCCAGTCGAGTTGTAATGGTTGGCGACATTCGTGTTGATATTTTTGCGAATGTGGCTTTTGTGATTATTCATTCGCTTTCTGAAATCAACGGTTTCGCCAACATATTGAGTGGCACAGATCTTGCATGGCAGAAGATGGATTGCATTCTTTGCTCGACATCCTAACTTCTGAGTGATCGTGTATCTAACTCCTGTTGTCAAACTTCTGAAAGATTCGGTGTCGGGCATATATTTGCAAATTAGTGAACGCTTGTCTTTGCAGCGGTATATGCCTGAATCTGTGGTCTTGTTTGAAGTTACCTTGGCACGTACCAGATGGTCCTTGAGATTTGTAGGTATACGGTACGCAACCATAGGAACTTCTCGGACGATTCAATAATATGGTGCCAATGCTTCCGAATGATATCTTGTAGATTTGGGGCATCGGAGTGGACATTTTGTTTGGTTTTCTTGGTTTTATATTTCGTGGTGGGGTGGGGGCTGGGGCTCCTCTATCGGAGAGTCTAGTTTTGTTAATAGCCTCCTCAATGTAGCTCCATCTGTATCCTCTCCTTCTAAAGTGCCCCATGAGCTCTTCAAGTCTCTTTTCAAAGATATCAGGATTAAAGCATATGCGTTTGGTACGATCACACATACTATAAGGGAGATTTTTTATTACGTGCTGGCTGTGGCAGCTGGTCGTGACTAGATACTGGTGAGAGTCAGTAGGTTTAACATAGGTCAGTTTATATGTTCATATATATATATATATATATATATATATATATATATATATATATATATATATATGTGTGTGTGTGTGTGTATATGTGTGTGTGTCTGTGTGTCTGTGTGTATATATATATATATATATATATATACACACACACACGAATGGTATTTAAAAAGTTCTTAAATATTATTGAGCTGTACAACATAATTCTTTATTAGTGAACAGTACGTCAGTGAATCTCCTCAGAGTACTCCAATGTACCTCTAAACTCTGTCTTCATCTGATCATCCAGTTATTAAATGCATTTAATGCTTTCAAATAGTCTGCCCCATCAGCGAATCTTTGATAATGGGATACAGCCAAAAATCACTTGGAGCTAAATCAGGGTTGTATGTAGGATGTGGCAAAGTTTGGATGCTGTGCTTCAGGAAGTCTGTCAAGACAGAGAATGTATGCGCCGGTGCGTTGTCATGGAGTAGATGGATACCTCGGGTACCCGTGCGTGGACGGGTTGTTCGGTAGTGTTCCACAGCTTTTGGCAACACTTTGGGGGCATAAAAATATCCAGTGACACTAGGGGAGTCACGTACAGATACATGGATGACTGTGTCTCTTGCATCGAAAAAACAATTGCGTATAAAACTCTCTTCACAGTCCGACCACGTAGAGGGACTGTGGTCTTTTGCTCGTTTTCGCCAATCCAAACTTTGTTATTTTCTCTTGAGTCGGGTTTTTTAAAAATAAAATACATGTTTTGTCACCTTTATAATTCGGCCTTGATATCAGTCAAATAGTACCCTAAGAGCTTCCGGATTTTACAGTATCCTCTTTTCACAGTAGGAGAATTGTTTCTCCTTCTCTGACATTGTAACGTCAGTGTCATTTACTTATGTTACGTCACATGCATATATCTGCAAGGGTCCGGCGTGTGTACGTGCAGCTGCAGATCACTTTATATTATGTCTATCAAAGACGCATTTTAATTTATCAAAAGTTGCCTTGGCCTATAAAAAAATCAGAAATTTCTTGCCTGAGATCTCTTTCATGTGTTGATGTGCCGTTAAATATCAATCAATCAATCAGTTGCTCGCTAGCTCCCAGGATTTGTCATAATTCTCCTAATGTTATTTGCGTGATATTCATTTGGAAAAAAATTACATGAAAGGAAATAAACTGAATTATACACAATGAAATGTTAATTACCTCTACCATAATAAGATTGCGCTTTGAAAAAAAAATCCCCTACGTTTTTTAATTTTCCTAAAAGAGAAACATCAAATTCTTTTAATTTAGGAAATCTTTAAAAAGAATCAGCCGCCCATGATTTTATCCAAAACAAAATTAATGTTTAAATTAGTTTTCAATTCAATATCTTCAATTGATTGTGATTGACACTTACAGATACTTGTGATTTGCAACCTATTGAACACTTCATGCTGCATATATTATGTGCTGATTTCATTTTATCCAAGTTTGTTTCAAAATCTGAAATGTTCTGTATAGAGCCACTAAGAGCAAACGGTTTTAAGTTGATGAAAGAAAAATGTTTTCCTGCAATAAATAATTACCAACGGTTTGTGATAACATTCTTGACTAATGTATTAAAATCGGAGATAGAAATCATAGTCACGTGTCTTCTTCTTGCTTTGATCCACTCATATTCTAAGACAGGCCATAGAATTATGATTTATTTAATGCAATAGTATATTACCAACATTTTTTGAAACTTGATGTTGTAACAGTACTAAACATTAATGTTTCCCTATGATAACACTATGATAACACTGTAACGTGTTTTACAGTACTACTGTAAACTTTTCGCGGCTACTACATTTCGCGGCTTTTAGATGTCTCACAAGTATATATAATTGCTTAACAATTTGTCATTTGCGGTCATATTCAGGGTACGATCCAATCCCATGTCTCCGTAAATTTTTGTCTGCATAGCTGATTTTTTTTTTAATTCATATTTTTTTTTATAAAACTCCGTTACAAATTTGTGGGACGACATATGAATACAAAAACAACGGGTTAATGGAGAAAGTAATAATAAACTAGTAAAGTTTGCCTTGAAGCAATTTTAAAACTCCGGACAGTATTGACTAATGGGTCTTAAAGACCTTGTCCCATAATCTACCTAGGATCCATTGGTTCCTTTTTTGTCAAAAAAGTAAAACCATTTATGAATTTCATTGAAAGAAGATAGTGTGGAAAACCAACTATCTTTATTAAGGCCATTGTGACCTCGCCCTTTCAGATACACAACTCAAACTCTGTGGCAAATTTCGTTTCCATATTATTTTCCTAACTTAGCCTTTTGTTGGCACTAGATATCCACTTTTGTGCTGAGGTGCCGTAAAAAAACTACATACATACATACATCCTTCCCATATTAGCAAAACTGTTCAAAGTTAAGTTCCATTAAATAGTGTGCAATTAAAGTTATCATACCGAAACCTTATCCCTTGTTTGAGTCATTAACCTTGACTTTGGACCTTTTGACCCCAGAAATCAATCGGTTTCTTTCTTGCCCCATGTACAAACCACCCGCTAGATTTGGTCAAGGTATGCCGTCTGCAAATAAACTTACTTTGCAGAAACAATTATTTTGTCATTAGACTTTCCGTGACCCTGACCTTTGACCTTCTGATCCCATAATGTAGAGGTTTCGTTTTTACTCTAAGTGCAAGCCATCCACAAGATATGGTTTAGAAACTATACTTTGAACAAAAAGTGTTCTTGCAGAAACCATTTTTGTTTCAGTCACAAGGTCATCGTTTATCACAAGAGACCTTAACTATGCACCTTGTGACCACACAATCGATAGGCTCCTTTCTCACCCCAAATAGAAGCCAAAGTTGAATGAAGGTCTGTGAGGTAGAACTAAAGGTAGTATGCGGAAAGCATTTTTCTTCTTTCTGTCACAGTGAACATAACTTTGAACCTTGAATGTATTAACCCCGAATACGATAGTCTTTTCTCTTACCCCAAATGCAAGTCATTCACAAAGCCTGGTTAAAGTCCGTGCTTTAGAGTTACACTTATTGTGCGGAGCCCAAAACGGACGGGTGGACAGAGTAACAGACAGACAAACGGACGGGTGGACAGAGTAACAGACAGACAAACGGACCACATTCAACGTCATACCATGATATGTTCCGCCTTACGATAGGCGTATAAAAATCGATGTCGGCGTCGTCGACGACGACGGCAGTAGCATCGTCAACTCAATTTTAACGTTTTTTTTTTGCAAGCCCATAACTCTGAAACTACTGATTGGAAATTTACTAAACTTGCTACACGTAATGCTTAGAGAATAGGGATTGTTTTCCAATGATCAAAGTAAATCCCACTACAATAGGATGAACGGTGGTGGCTGTCAAATATCAACCCATAATTTCTGCATATTGTGATAGAATTCAATGCACATTTGTTATGTTTATGCATTTATCTTTGGATTTATCTGTGGAACATTGCATAAGTTGACAGTAAGCTTACGTTTAAACCAACATTGCCCCTGTGTCTGTACTTATCCCCACCCTATAACCATATATACACTTTCTCGGTATAAAAAGACCAAGTCATTCATGCAAACAGCATTGGTATCTGGAACTCTCCCTGTTCCATGGGAACTGGATCCTGGGTCATAACGTAGAAACTTTTTATAGCCCCACCCTGAAGTATATATACACTTACTTGGCGTAACAATGTATGCAGTCAGCATTGATTCCCGGGACTGTCCTTTCCCCCTCCGCCGGGGGCCCCGCTTCTTGGATCATAACTTGGAAACAATTGAGATTACCACACTATAACCATATATGGACTCTCTTACCATGAGAAAGCTAAGTTATTTATTAAACTAGCATTGGTCCATGTGTCTCTCACAAACCCCTGGGGTCTTGTCCCTGGGTCAAAACTTTAGAAGCTGTTAATGGCATCTCTTGAAAAAAAGTATATACAGCGAGACCCCTCAAAATCAAAACAGATGGGACCAAATTTAATTTTTTGGTTTTGAGAGGTTTTGGGTTTGATGAAGGTATCGCAGACGTGAAAAAAA
The DNA here is from genome assembly GCA_029931535.1 of Margaritifera margaritifera. NCBI lineage: Eukaryota > Metazoa > Mollusca > Bivalvia > Unionida > Margaritiferidae > Margaritifera > Margaritifera margaritifera. The sequence continues at coordinate 21,876 of JAQPZY010000719.1, forward strand.
TATGTCTTTATATATATATATATATATATATATATATATATATATATATATATATATATATATATATATATATATATATATATATATATATAAGAAATTATAAGCACATTGTCATAAAAAAGATTGGGGGCTTTTTTGTCTAATATTTAAGGCTGGTATCCAGCCTTAAATTTTAGACAAAAAAGCCCCCAATTTTTTTAACCAAATAACATTAAAGTTTTTCACGTGATTTGAGAATGACAGCGAGAGAATTTTGTTTGTGTGTGCTTGTATGAAATAGGAAAAGATGTTTTTTGAAAGAACATTTGTGTTTGTGTGCGTGTAAGAGAGCAAACAATTAAGAAAGCTGTTTGCTTTTTTAACATTTAATGAAATTAGCTAACAACGTACGTTCCTTCCAAATATTGTTTTGTCGGTCTCCGTCGGTCAAGTATCCAAAGCCCGGTTATTAAATTAAACAAAAATAAATAATATTGACCATTTATACAAAGGAATAACATCGAATCCGATTAGATAATAAGCAGGTAAACATAATCTTTCCTAATTGGATTTTATGCAAGCGTTTAGTCTTAATAATTTACCTTAAAAGCTTCACATTCTTTAAGGTGCAAAGACTTCGATTAAG